>VDFB02071553.1:0-26667 GCA_007258455.2 Sequoia sempervirens | reverse complement strand
TCAAGCAAAGAAGAAACAAGAGGAGATAGAGGTAATGTTCACAAAATATTGCCCTCATTGTAGACAAAAGAAGGACTATAGATGCAAAATGGTAGCTAACATTAACAGTAAGAAAATTCCACCTGAGTTCAAGCCAATCTAGGGTGATGATGATCAATTCTACTACATTGCACAAAGAAGGCCATGGGCTCCAAGACAAGGTATGCCATTAGATCCATTATCCTTTGCTAGGCCTTATTTTAATTCTTATGCATCTGGTAACCAATGACAACCCCCATATCCATCCAATTATGGAGGATACCTACCACAGCCTTGGAATAACCCTCCAAATACCTAGCCCAATCACCAAAACTCTCCACCCTAGTGGCAACAACCTTAAGGGAATTGGTAGCAGTTTTAGGGAAATAGGCAACCACCCCTAGGAAACTGGCAACAAACATCTCAATGGAGGGGAGGACAACAATGGACAAACTAGACAACCAGTTACATGCAACCACCTTCTCAGCCCCAACAACTTGTTATAATGCCTCCTCCTACTAGTTCAAGTTCAACCACACCTAGAACTACTCAGCTACTAGCTCAGCCCACACCTAACCTAAATAAAAAACCATGGTAATAGCAACCAATATACTCTACTGATCTAAATCAATTTCTTGCATATATTGTGAGTGTAAGTGACATCCACTTTTGTTTAGGAACTACTTTTCTAGCTCCTTCCAAACCCATTATCACTAAGCTTTCTATGGAAGAGGAGGAGCATTTGAATGTTCCCATTCAATCAACTACACCTAAAAATCCTGAACCAATCCCAATATAGCATATTGAACAAGAATCACCATTTCCTCATAGGTTGGAAATTGCTAAATAAAAAGAAAGAGAAGGAGGAAACAACCTTTGACATTCTAGATCAGTTGAAGCATATATGTGGCAAGATACCTCTATTTTAGGCCATAAGAGATGTTCTCATATATGGAAAAGCAATTAAGGAAGCATGCCTTAAGAAGCCAAGCAGGGAAAAGAAAGACCCCACTATGGTTCATGTGGTGAGACAGCTAGCTGACATCAAGCTTGGGAAAGTGATTGTTCCCAAATACAATGACCTAGGTAGTCATGTGGTAGGAGTTGTTATAAATGGGATCCAAATAAAGAATGATTTGATTGATTTAAGAGCAGCACTAAATTTAATGATCAAGGACATCCTACAACAACTAAATGTTGCAAACGTGAGACCTACCCCTACTATCCTTCAACTTGTTGATAGTTCCACTATTAAACCTGATGGTATAGTAGAGGATCTTGTGGTAACTCTAGACTCTTGGGAGTACCCAATATATTTCATGATTCTTTCTCCTAAAGATACAATGGGTGGGTATCCCATTATTCTAGGAATGCCATGGTTGGCAACAAAAAATGCCTATATTGGATGTCAGATAGGAGACATGACCATTTCTAATGGAAAGAATACCAAAAAGCTTGTTCTCTATCCTCCTACTCAGCCATCCCATGATATGGATAACCCCCTATGGCCACATGTTGGTGAAGAGGCTAAGGAAATCAATTATGTGGAAAAAATTATGATGTTAGGTAGAAGCTCTTTATCACAACTTTAGGAAGATGAAGTATTTTCTAACATAGTTTAGAACCATTGTGAGGTGTAGGAAGATTCATCCTCTCATGGATTTGGTTTTGTTGATCTAGTAAAGACACTTATGCCTACTCTTCCTGCAACAAAACTTCTTACAAAAATAGGTATGTCTCATACATTGTTGCCACATGAACTCAAAGTATCAAGCATTAGTGAAGCAGCTATGATAGAGTTAACTACACAAGTGCAAGTGTCGGAAGGAAAATATCTAAATATTAATAGCAAACTGAGTGAAGAACAGTTGTCATTGACACACTTACTAAGGACCCATCAACATGCATTTGCATGGGACTATCATGATATGAAGGGTTTGGATCCTAAGCTCTACACCCATAGGAGATGCATTAGAGATGATTGCACACCAATGAGGCAGCCACAAAGAATAATTAACCCTGCATTAAGAGAAATTGTAAAAGGGAAACTATAGAAATTGCTAGATGCAAGATTTATCTACCCCATTTCAAATAGCCAGTGGGTGTCTCCATTGGTGATTATGCCCAAAAAATGATGGAAGTGGTGAGTTTGTGTTGATTACAAGGAACTCAATGCTACCACCAAAAAGGACCATTTCCCCCTTCCTTTCATAGATCAAGTTCTGGATTCCCTTGTAAGAAAGCAATATTACTCTTTTCTAGATGGTTTCAATAGCTATAACTAGATCCAAATTGCACCTGAGGACTAGGAGAAGACCACCTTTATCTATCCATGGGGGACTTATGCCTACTTAGTACTTCTATTTGGCTTATGCAATGCACCTGCAACTTTTTAGAGGGTGTTCATTAGCATATTTTTAGATATCTCTCATGATTGCATGGAAATTTACATGGATGATTTTACTACCTATGGTGTTGATTTCAATGAAGTATTAGAAAATCTCAAGAGATTCTTATAGAGATGTGAATACCACAATCTATCTTTAAATAGTGAAAAGTGCTTCATGATGATGTAGGAAGGTGTAGTCCTTGGCCACTACATCTCTCACAAAGGAATTCAAGTAGACCCTGCCAAGATTGAGGTGATCACCAACCTACCTATACCTGCAAAACAAAAATATGTTAGGAGTTTCTTGGGACATGTAGGTTATTATAGGCATTTCATCAAAGATTTCAGCAAAATGGCAGCACCATTGTACAATTTCCTAACCAAAGATGTTGAGTTCCAATGGAAAGAGGGATCAGAATAAGTGAATAATTTCTCTAATTTCAAAACAGCTTTAACTCATGCTCCTATACTCAAAGCTGGGTCCCACTGGGAGCTTCCCTCACATTCATATGCATGCACTGCATTAAGCAAGAGCAGCTTCAGGGGACAAAGAAGGAGCAATTGAGAATGCTATTTATTTTGTCAAAGAAAAACTGGCAAGGAACTCAATTCAACTATACTGCATTTAAAAGAAATGCTGGTGGTTCATGCCCTTAAAAATTAGGCACCCGCCATAATATGTTACCAAATATTTTTTCACATAGGTCACAATAGGGTAAATTCCCATGAATAAGTTTCTCCCTAATCTCTGTGCAAAGAAGGCAAGATGGTTGTTGTTGATGCAGGAGTTTGACATAACAATTGTGGATAAACCAGAGGAGACCAATGTTGTTGCATATTTTCTTTCAAGGCTGACTACATTAGGGGATAATCAAGCCATATATGAATCTTTTCCTGATGAGCATCTATTCTCCATCAGTGTACAAATACCCTAGTATGCCGACATAGCTATAATTATCTAGTCAGCTGTGGAGAGTTCCCTCCTATTTCTCCCAAAAAGAGAGAAGGGTGCCCACAGAAAACTTTTCTTCATGGATTGTATAGTTTGTCTCTACACTAGACTAGAATCTGCCATGAGGGAGATGTGTGAGGGAAGATGAGATGTATGGGATATATTGCATGCATGTCACAAATGAACCTCACAGGGAGGGAATTTGCCTAAAAGGGACAACAATGAATAATATTCTGCAATGGACATTACTAGCCCACACCTCACACAAAGATGGTAGGAAATATACAAGGAAGTGAGCGATGCCAGGAGGGATGGGCTAACAACCAAATCCAATGAGATTCCCCTACCCCCTGTGGTAGTAATCAATTCATCGGATAAATGGGGACAGGATTTTGTGAGAATCCATTGATCCTCCATCAAATGATAAATCCTATATCTTGGTGTGCATTGATTATGTAACCAATTGGGTTGAAGTTAAAGCAATGAAGCATGCAAGAGATAATAAGGTTGTAGAATTTCTTTATGAGTAAATTTTCACATGGTATGGGGTTCCAAGAGAGATAGTGACCTGATCAAGTGGGCCCACCCACCCCAACCCCAGCCACACCGGTCAATGAATGAACACAAGGCACAGAAGCCCACCCCACTCCCATGGAAATGGCCAAGCTGAGGACCAACAGAGAAATTGCCAAACCCATTCTGACCAAAATAGGAAGCATTCATGGGAAGTGATTGGGAAAATAGGCTGCCATAAGCTATTTGGGCCAATCGGGCCACCTGGAAAATAACCATAGGCTTCACTCCTTTTGAGTTGTTGTATGGAAAGACAACTATGATTCCCATTGAATTTGAGCATAAGACTCTTATGACTACACTAGACCTAGGAATGGATATCTCTGAGGCACAAAAAGATAGAATTATGCAATTGAATAATTTGATGATGAGAAAAGAAAGCTCCTTGCATCACAACAGTATAGTGCATAATTAGAGAATACAAATAGTATGAAAAAATTTTAAAGGACAAGAAATCAACTAGGTGACTCAGTACCCCTATGACCCACATCAAGAGATACTAGTAAGCCAAACCAGATGGCTATGGACCATACATGAGGTTGCTGAAGTCTCTTCCAAATGGATTTGGTTCAGCTCACCAAATTACTGGAATCATGAGATTCCAAGCAGACTCAAATCTATCATTTCTTAGGTTAGCCACAAGCCAACTTCCAAGGAGGGATTCCTACAGCAATTCACTCAGCATGCAACACCCAAACTTCCTACAGCTGAAGGAAGCAGACCTAGTGTCCCTCCTTTTGGCTAACCAAGGTAAGTAAATGTCATAATAAAGACTTCCACTTTTGTGGGAGTCCACTTCTTCATTCATTCACCCATCCGTCCATCCATCTCCACCTTTCTCTATCTTCCATCATGCCACCATAAGTTCACTTTACTCCACTTCACTTCATTCCATCTCCACTTTCATTAATTGCTCAACTAACTTCTTAAAAGGTGAATGGTACTTCCTCAATATTGTTTGCAACAAATATTCCACAAATTCAAGTATGTGTGCATAAATTTGTTACATCTTAATTAACTTTTAGTGCATTCATTTAATTACTATACATTAATGTAGATGTTATCCATAGCATGTAATTATTCCCTACCCCTATCAAATAGTCATTACCACCTTGCATGTGAGGACACATGCTCAAATTTAGGTTGGGGGGAGTGTGAATAACATGTCTATCTGTCATTCCATGTTGGTCCATGTCAGTAAAATTTAAATTGAGCTAATTTGAATTCTAAGTGAGGTGGTGACTCACATGTGTGAGGTGACACCACACCACCACCATTTTTCTTGATTGTATCCTTCATTTATTATCCTTTATTACCTTTATTTCCTTTGTCATAATCCAAAGTCACTGCTGTACGGAATTACTGGGGAATTCAATATTAAGTAGCAGCGAGAAATTTCTGGTTTCCGTATAAAGACCAGGGAAGGGTAAAACATTAAGTAGAGCGGCTTCTGCTTACTCTGCAGACATTCTCGAAAGTAGTTTTTCGGAGGGTTGAAAGAGTCTAAAATAAACCTATGTGGGAGCCTATTAATGCAAGTTGGTGGATGTACACTGAAGTTTGAAATTAGAGGGAAAGTAGATGAGCTTTGGCGAACGGCCAAGCAACGCACATTGCCGTGTCAAATCCGTGCAGACACCAATCCCTGGCAAAATAGGCCGGAAGACACAGACAACGGGCTGAGAGATCGCAGCCACGTAATCGGCTCTATTTTAAGAATAATATCTGCTACCAGAGATGCAAGGTCATCTAGGGCTAAATTTACAGAACCCGGTGACCCTCCATTGGATGTGGACAAGCAAGGAGCAAAGAGAACCTCTCTACTTGAGTCTTGGAAGCAAGTAGCTGTCCACATTGTGAAGTACATCACTTCTGAAGGCTACTAGTCAAACCTACATTTTGTGGACTTCAAACTCCTGAATCATATGAGGCATGGGAGAAGAATGAACGTACCAAACATGTTATATCATCTCCTTTCAATCATGGCAACTGAAACCCAAAAAGGTAGAGATAATTCCATGTCCCACCATTGTTTCATCAAATTATTAATAGAGAAGTCTTTGCATAATGTGTTTGATATGAATTGGGAAGAATTCTTAAATATTTATCAATTTAGACCAGATCATTTGTGACCTAGGGTTTTTCCTTGACCTTGTAGGGCTAGTAGGAGAGTGAGTTTTGTTGAAGCCACTCTTGGAGCCTCAACTTCTAGCACAATCCCTAGTCTAAACCCTCTTGTAGCTAAGAAAACTATAGAGACTAGTTCTTCTGAGACAAAACATTCAGAAAAATCTAGTACTTCTTCAAACTTTGATGATGATGTCCCTCTTCAAACCTTAATTTAAACTAGGGAACAAAAGAAAGAATCAAAAATGAGGAAGGGAAAAGCTAAAAAGAAAATGGCAAAAAAAGAAGCGCTAAGCTCTAAGAAATGGAAGGCTGACACTATTCTTCTTGCAGTTAAAGAAAAATATGAAAGCCCTCCTAGAAAAACAAGACTAGTTGGACCAATCGTTGGTGTATCTCCAAAGAGAAGCCCTAACCCTCGAGGAACACCACAAGAGGACGAAAAATTCTCAATGGGGTAGGTGAATGTTGAGGAAAAGGACATTTTTTAGGAGCAGGAAAATATAGGGTTGGCAGAGCTTGCTTTCATTGCAGAACAAGTTGAGAGTCAAGAGTATGAGAAGAATCAAGAGCTCCTACAGTAAGAGCAAGAGCAAGAACCCCTGCAGCCAAAATTGGGTGAATAGTCAAAACCCTTGTAGCTAGAATTGGGTGAGCAATCAGAATCCCTACAATTGGGGCCACATGAAGAGCAAGAATCAGTGCCATGAATTTTTTTTGGTAGGAATACATAAGCCCTCTAATTTTTCAATGCACATGGTAGCCATGAACTTATGGAATGAGATTCAAATGAGGGAAGAGGAATGGAAAAAGGAGAAATGTAGGCTAAAGGAGGAAATTAAAAAGAGAGGTGAAGAGATTGAAGAGAAGAATATGGAAATTGTTGCTTTAAAGGAAAAGGTTGACAATGTAGCAACCTTAGTACCTCATATGTTAGAATGCAAGACTCCTTCAAGGGTCTATGCTTTGTATTTGAAGAAGAGGAATCTTTCTTTTAAATTAGCAAGGATCATTTCAGGTTTGAATCCTTCCATTGAGACTCCTCTTGAATTTTTCCAGGCTTATCAGATTGCTCCTCCTGAAATGAAAAATTTGTTGTATGAATTCTATTTACATAATTATGTTGTGTCCCAAGATCATGATTGGAATCCATTGTTGTATGTTGGGGATCTCTAATTAAGGGAATTCATGTCCTGGATACAGAATGAAATTAGTTGGGGACAACAGTTCATGACCAATAGGAAAATTGAATCCAACACTCCCCTACCCATCAAGGTTGAATCTAGAAACACAAGAGACATTTTTAGGGAATGGGACAGGATTCTTTATTGACCAAGCTATAGTAGTAGGATCCTACCTATGAGAGAATTAGTTTACAAAGAATATGAGAAGGTAGTAGAAACCACAGAGAAATTTGTAATGGGATATCTGGCACAGAGGTGGAACAGTCTAACTGATGAGTTAAAACAAGTTGAGCCTCACTCTCTGTAGAACTATTTTTCAACATGCAAAAGAGTTGATAGGTATATACGAATTGGAAGGATGAAGGGATAATTTTGGCTTCCATTAACTTTTCAGCCACCTATCCTATTATGGCATATGCTAAATTTTTTAGGCATTATCAGTATGATATAGCTATAGAAAGGAAAAGATGGAATAGGTTGGACAACAAGCAAGGGTTCTATTGGGACCCTAATTCATACACTACAAGAACTAATGTAGGACAAATAGCAATTGCAGATTTTAGGGTGCTGACCAAGCAAAAGAATAGCCCTTCCTCTACTGGAGGACCAACAAAACCCTAGGTTGGAGGGAGTGATGAGTCCAATTTATGGCTCAATTTTGATAGAGTTTATTATCCATTTGTTGTAGTTTTCATAGACTTTTATACTTGGATGCTAACATTTTCATGATATTTCCTCAAAAGCATAGACATTGGGCATAAGCTTATTTTTTTAACCTTTTAAATGACATTGACATGCTATATGAACTATCTATGTTAATTTTACATGTGAATTAATGAATTTTACTTTAAGATAGTTATAGATATGCAAATTTTGTGTGTACTAATGTTGTCATGCAGATATAATTTGAACCTACAAAATTGAGGAAGATTTTTCCAGCTGGTCATTTGCCATAAAGGTCAACAAGGTGATCATTCAAAAGTTAATGGAGGGAAGACTCTTAATGGAGAGGGATTCCTAGTTCAAATCAAAGGTTGTAACTTCCTTGTAAATGGTCATAATAGTTTGTTGAGCGAATATAGGAGCTATTGTTATGCTATATTTTTGTTAAGGAAAATCGGCTTGACCAGATTCCAGGCATGCACAACCTCCTTTCCACTTTTTATGCTTTCCCTAAAGTGGCATCCTCCTAATTTGTTGGAGTTGAATGCCTTGCTACATAGTTAGTAGTTTTTCCCCTATAAATAAGACTCGTATGTTGCTTCTCAGAAGGTTGATTAATCTAATGTTGTACTCGCATTATTAGTTTTTCAGTAATACAGTTATGCTACTCTATTGTACTCATGCTTTCCAATGAATAAAATGAATTTATAAGTTCATGCATCTGAGTTTACATTTTTCTTAAGGGATACTCACCCAAGGGGGTCCACTTGGTGAGCATTCCATTATTTATTTTAGTGGTTACTTTTATGTGCAAATAGTTACAAATCTGGCAACTGTTTGTTCCTATAGCCACTAGAATTCCATTTTGTGACTGTTCCTACAGCCAAAGCAAGAAAAGTAGTTTCCTATTTGTTTGCCCAGATTTTCATTTCTATCATACATTTCAACATAGTACAGTTGTTGGTTCATCTTCAACACTTATGCTACTTCTTTCTAAGCAATTTACTTTCAGCATTATGTCTTTCTTAGCTATAGAATGAATATATGGCTACTATGGATTCCTAGTGCACATATTGTGTTGACCCATTTCAAGTCTATGTTGTTGGGTTGACAAGTTAAATGCACCTTCATAATGATTAAGATAGGTATTCATATTAAATTTCAAGTCTTTGAATCACAACTTTAAGGGCTTAGTTGTTAAATCATTGTAGGAGGCCAACATGTCCCACAAAGAGACTAGATCATCATCAAGATGTTGGGATTGATGGATTTCAGATAGAGCATGAATGCCAAATCAGCCAATGGATGGATAGCAGCCTAGATCCTTTGCCAATTTGTGTGGAACTGGGCATTGAATTTAGTCATGGCTTTGTATGGGGTCCGCTTTATGGTCACCAACTATTGATATAGCAAAGACCGATCTCCATTATTTGAAAATATCTCATAAAAAGGATCTCCAAGCTGATCCCAGGTACCGATGGTATTAGCCTCTAGAGTGTGATACCAATCTAACTCCCTACCTTTGAAAGAGGCTTCAAGCAACCTTAGCGCAAAATTTTGGTCAGTGAAACCATGCACTAAACACATGTCTACCACATCTTACAAATGATTGGATGGTATCTTTAAGCCTTCTTTAGTGAACTTTGGTAAATCTTTAGTTGCAAAAGAAGGGATAGGATCCCATACAACTAGTGCTATTGGTGATATAAGAGGGCTTCCGCCATCCCATGCCACATAATTTTTGTTAGCAGTCAGCAACATGGCTAGTGAAGGGATTGAAAGGTTTTGAAAGGTTTACTAGACGGGTTCTCATTCATACTATTGCAAGCAATGGCACTAGCAAGCCAGAATTGTTCATTGTCTGGGATCTAGTAACATGCCTATGTCTCATATACCCACTTTGAATTTAGATACAACAAAATAGGTCCCACCGAGCATGTCAAAAAAAGAACTATTGATGCCTAAAAATGCCAAGCAACAAACTTATGGGAAAATCAATTAATGGGGGGACCAATTGCACTAAACTAAGTAACCTTTGGGTTTTCTAAAGAAGTTGACTCCTATATTTGGGGGGTTTGGAATGGGAAAAGGAAGCAAATATAAAAAATAAAAATATAACCTAAGGTGATGCACCAAGATGTAGGTGTGGGCAAGGTAAATCTTCCTTTTAGATGGGATTGAAGGGCCCGTTTAGCAATCTGTGTCTCTAGAAATAACAAAGAGTATAGATGAAAAGCCTATGAAGTTTATCAAATAACATAAAATAACTTCCATACACATTCACTAAAAATAAGAGTCTAAGACATGGTCTGACTTAGCAAACTTATATTGAAATTATAGAAGTTCTGCAAATAAACTACTCAGTAAAATAACAACACAGTATAGTGTTTTATCAACTAGCTAAGAAACAGAAAGTTTGAACAACAATGGCATAGTTTGTGAGTCCTAATACAATCATCTAAAACAATAAAAAGGCCTAGTGTCTTTCCACAATTTTTCTATATATTCTCCCAACTTATTTTTGGAAAGTTGAAGTAGTATATATAGAAAAGCATCCCATTGCCTAAGAGCCAGCAACAAAAAAGATTCCCTAGCATGAGCAATGATATGCATCACAATGATTTCACAAGGTCATTGCAACAAAAAATATTCTGAAACATAGAATGAAGTCACCTTTGAACAAGATTTTTCCCTCTACAAATGATGATGATGGTCCCAAGAAGAAGCAAAATTTTTCCAATGCAAACATGTGTCACTCACCCACAGAGTTGGTTAGGACACATGGTGACAGGATGGGGCTTGTTGTTCATTTTTCCCTTCCTTGTGATGAAATTCCCTATGGAGAAGACACACGGATGAGTCTTCATCTTGAGCGTTGACTATGGGGTCCACCAAATGATGCTACGTGGCACATAGGGTGATCTTGGTAGAGAAGCAAAGGGGAGTGAGCTCACAAGGGCCCGCACTACTAACATGTGGAGACATGACAAGGCTTGCCAAAGAAGCAAGGGAGGAAATATTTCCATGGAGCGTGCAGCGGACACGTGGAGCAAGCAGGAAAAACTCTTCAAAAAGGGCCCAAAGATATACAAACACATAAGGCGTAAGTTGGGACCAAGCAAAACAATACCATAAACCTGAAGGGAGCTCTAGGTATTTTAAATCCACAATTCCTTTGTTTTAATTATGAAGGTTGATTAAATAATGACTAGGTATAGGTTAACACGTGATCAAATTAAATAAATAAATATTATATAGGTCTTATAGAATAAATGTACAAATATAGAGAGTAGACTTGAAAAGGTAACAGAGAGAGGAACTTGGCATAACAAACTATAGAAAACTATTGAGGACACTAGAGTGTTGCTCTAGTATCCAAGAAATCATACAAGATTTTCAAACCAAATGTGTGGAAATTAAAAGTGAATCTAGGATGGTGAAGGAGAGAGGAAGCTATCACTGACAATGTGAGTTAAAGTGATAGGATCAAAATGTGAGGTACTAGTGTCCTCAGGGTTTCTTATGGTCTGGATCCATGTTCGAAAATATCAATTGTAGTCCACTATGTCCTTCTATCATTCCTCACTATAAAAAATGCTTGATTTTGAATTGAACCCACAAAAGAGGGAAAATAGATGTGTTGTATAGGGGCTTTCCTCAATAAAACCCTATGTTGGTGTTCCCACCTCCACAACAATGGTAATGATAATAGAGACTATGTTTTCACAATGAAAAAAGGAAAAACAAATGCTAAAGACTATGGTAAATGAAATAGCATGAAATAAAGTTACCATTTGTGTGAAATGCTTATTGAAGTGATGTCATATCATAAGCCAAAGAAGATTCAAGTTGGGGTTAGTGGGGAATTTGTTCCTTTGTTTTAATTATGAAGGTTGATTACATAATGACTAGGTATAGGTTAACAAGTGATCAAATTAAATAAATGAATAGTATATAGGTGTTATAGAATAAATGTACAAAAATATATAGTAAACTTGAAAAGGTAACAAAGAGATGAACTTGGCATCAAAAACTAGAGAAAAATGTCAAGGATATAACTAGAGCATCCCTCTAGCATCCAAGAAATCATACAAGAGTTTCAAACCAAATGTGTAGTAACCAAAAGTGAATCTAGGATGGTGATGGAGAGAGGAATGTATCACTGACAACATGGGAAAAAGTGGTAAGATGACAATGTGAGGCACTAATGTCCTTAGGGTTTTTTACAATCTAGATCCATGTTCAACAATCTCTATTAAATTCCACTCTATCCTTTTGTCATTCCTCACTATCAAAAAAATGCATTATTTTGAACTGCACCCACAAAAGAGGGAAAATAGATGTGTTGTATAGGGGATTTCCTCAATCAAACCCCATGTTGGTGTTCCCACCTACACAACATCAATGATAATGATAATAGAGATTGTTTTAAACAAAGGAAAAACAAATGCTAAAGACTATTGTAAATGAAATAGCATGAAATAAAGTTACCATTTGTGTGAAACCCTTGTTGAATTGATGTCATATCATAGATGTAAGGAAAGTTGAGTGTGGAAACACCTTCTTAATGCCAATTCTTAGAAGCAATATGCAGATATTTCATTCAATTTCAAGTTACAGTTCATTAAGATGCACATTTACAAGTAACATAATAGATAATTAAAACAAAAAACACAAAGAATTGAACACTAGATTTATGTGGGAAAACCCTTACAAGAGAAAAACCCACACACCAAGCAAAATATCTTTGTATTACAATAAATGGTGATTACATACAAAGTTACAAACTATGCTTCCAGATGTTAATTCTCAATATCTACTTCAACAACATTACATTCCCTGATCAACCTCACTTCAATTCAATTTGAACAACACACAAATTCAATGTTACAGAATGTACAATGTTGATACAACATTCGTTCTACATTCCAAAGCCACCAAGGACATTCGATTCGAATTCCCCAAGTAACTGTAGTAAATGGTCTAATTGCCAACACTTGTCGAGTTGTCAATGAGACTTCATTCAAACACTCTCTAATCTTTCAAATTCATATCGATATCCATGCTATTTCGCCATATCAATGAAACAATACATCTTCTCCCACCAATATAAGGATGTCTCTTCGATCAAGATCATACTGCTCCATGTGGTCCCCACTACCATGTCACTACCATAGACCATCGGCTTATCGACCTATTGAAGAGACTTTAGTTAGAGTCCCACCAATGTCATGAAGTCCTACTAAAAATCCCTTTATGCCATGTTCACACTGCTTCGTTGGTCCATCGAGGAGACTTTGGAAGAAGTCCTGACAAAGTTACAAAGTCCCACTGACAAGATTCACCCAACCTCTCATCACTATGTCAAGGAGACAAGTCTCAATGTCTTGGCAACAACACAATGTCTCTCTGATACACTCTCATTAGAGTATTGAAGAGACACTACGAAGACTCCCCCCGAAGTGATCAACTCTTGCTGACAAAATACATAACATCAAAGCAAGAATTATTATCAGTCCATCGAGGGGACAAAGAATAAGGTCTCACCAACAAAGGAGATTTATCTCAATAAGGAAGATTTACTCAATGCTGCAAAGGTAAAACACAAACCAGTAAGTTGAGGCACAATTTACAACATGCTCCCACTTGATGAAAACTTACTGGCTTCTTCCAAAGCTCGACATTACTAAAAGTCATAGGCCCCAAGGCCCATCAAACTAGCACACCACCTATACTTGTATGTGCTCACGAGTTTAGTCAATGCATCTATGACATTTTCAAGAGTATCCACTTTTTCTAGATTAACCTTTCCATCCTCCATATCATGAATGAAATGATACTGAACATTGATATGCTTCATACTTGCATGAAAATTTAGATTTTTCACCAAAAAAATAGCACTTTGACTATCACAACAAATAGTAATCTTCCTTGCATTAAACCTAATATCATAACACAAATTTTTGAGCCAAATGGCTTCCCTACAAGCATGATTTGCTGCCATTTACTATGCCTCAGTAGTAGATAAAATGAATATAGCCTATTGCTTGCTCATCCAACTAACTACACCACCATGTAACGTGAATATGTATCCATCGGTGGATCTTCTACTATCAATGTCCCCTACCCAATCAAAATCAACATATCTATGAATGCTAATAGATATTTGTGACCCAACTGAGTTACCATGATAACATAAAGGATACTAAGAAGTACCTTTTAAATTTCTCAAGACTCTTTACAGCATCCTAATGTAACCTTTCTAGATTAGCCAAATTGACTAATTAGTACCACACTTTATTGGGAAATTTTTTGCCTAGTATAGACCTCATCGCGATACATTAAACCACCAAATCACACTTGTATAAGGAGTTTTCCGGCTTCATGTCCTCCACACCCTTTAGGGAGATGGAGCTACTCAATGGGGAGAGTTCTATTCTTGTAACACTGAACAACTAATTGTTTAAGCAATCTTCCATGGTAAACTCTCAAGGGATAACACTGAGAGGTTATATTTCAATCTAAGTTTAAAAGCTTTTTTCATTCCTTTAGGGATTTCATCCCCAAAAATAATATGCCCAGCCTAATCTAAAATACTCTACTCAAACCCAAGTTACCAACCAAGATTCTCAACCTAAATCACACCCCATTATCTCAAAGAACAACACACCAATCCAAGGAAACAAATAAAGAACCCACCACTTAGATTTTAAAATACACAAAATGATCAAATTTCGATCTTACAAATTCCAATGACAACACAAATGTGTCAAACTTCTGGTACCACATTCTAGGCAATTTTTTTAAACCATATAGAGATTTGTTCAACTTGCAAACCAGATTTTCTTTACCTCTTTCAATGAAGTGCTTCAGTTGGGAAATATAAATTTCTTCTTCCAAATCTCTATGAAGAAACATTTTCTTCACATCCATCTGCTCAATCTCTAAGTCATATGCAGTAGCAAGAGACAATAGAAATCCGATATATGTCAACTTAGCTACAAGAGAAAATATTTCTCCATAATCAATTCCCTCTACCTAGGAATAACCTTTTATGACCAACCTAGATTTATATTTCTCCACACTACCATCTAGACCAATTTTATTTTTAAATACCCATTTATAGCCAATAGGTTTTTGACCTTTAGGAAAAGGTACCAAATCCCAAGTTTCATTCTTTTTCAATCATGCCATTTCTTCATTCATGGCCTCCAACCAGGAATCTTAATCAAACATTTTAATTCCTTCTTTCATAGTTCTAGGCTCATCAATGCTAGTAATCAAAGCATAGGAACAATTAGAATCCAACATGGAATATCCATACCTTTTAGGTTGTCGCTTCTCCCATGTAGACCTCCTCACAAGCTGAGGTTGAGGTAATAGTTCTTCTTCTTGTTCAGAAATCTCAAAACTGCTAGAGCTCTCTTCAAATTCAAGTACACTTAGAGTTCATAGTTCGTAGAGGAATTTCAACTACATCTTTTTCCTTCTCTTTCATCTTTGTCTATAGATCCACTGTAGAAGGTTTCAACTCACGAAAGATTGCACTTTTTTTGTATACTACCTTCTTAGTAACATGATTCCAAAGCTTGTATCCTTTCACACCAATGCCATAGTCAATGAAGATACATTTAACATCCTTGTTTTCCAATTTAGATCTTTTCTCACTAGGCACATATGCATACGCCTCACAGCCAAAGACTTGAATATGTCTTAGAGAGGGCTTCTTACCTGAACAACTTCCATAGGCATTTTATCCACAAGTGTTGAAGAGGGAGATTGATTTACCAAGTAACATGCTATAGCAATAGCCTCAACCCAAAACTTTTGCTCCAGAACAACACTACTCAACATACTTCTCACCTGTTCCATCAACATTCTATATAACCTTTCAGAAAATCCATTCTTCCATGGAGTGTAAGGTGTAGTTTTATGCCTTTTAATCCCACAATCTTTGCAATACCTTTCAAAATCTATAGAACATAATTCACTACCATTATCCATCCTCAAGCATTTAATTTTTCTTCCAATCTGATTTTCTACCAAGTTTTTAAACTCCTTAAACTGACTGAACACTTCTGATTTACTTTTTAGAAAACACACAAATGCCCTTCTCGAATAATCATCTATAAAAGAAACATAATATTTAGACTTCATAATGAACATTCACTCGACCAAATACATCAAAGTGAACATAATCCAGTATGCTAGAAGATTTATGAGGACTAGAGTAAAAAGAAACACAATGTTTTTTGCCATAAATGTAATGTTTGCAAAAATCAAACTCTAGATTACAATCATTAATCCTTTCAACCAGGTTTTTATTTTTCAAGGATTTTAAACCTTTTTCTCCTATGTGACCGAGTCTCTGATGTCACAACATGGTTTTTTCTACAGGGAGTTTCACCTCCAAGGAATTTGCACCAAGAGGAACAACATTCTTCTTCCCTACACAAGTAGCTTTGTTTGACTTTACAGAGACACTATTACATTCAACAACATGTGCATCTAGCTTGTACAAAGTGCCAATACATGCACCCTTGACTAGTACCATTGGGCCTCTAGTCATTTTGCAGCCACTACTCGAGAATGAAACTTGTATGCCAACATTATTTAGCTTAATAACAAAAAGAAAATTATGAGCCAAACCTGGTATGTGCATTACACCAACAATTCCTTTGATTCTTCCATCAAGAAATTGAATTATGACTCTTCCATGGAAAATAATTTCAAGAGATGAGTCACTTGCCAAATACACCTTTCCACCAGCATACTTTTTATACTTTATGAACCAATCTCTATGAGATGTCATGTGAAAATATACACCTAATTCAATCATCTAGACATCATCTGATGCTTGGGTCACCAAGACAACAATGAAGGCATCCATGTCACTTTGAGAAGAATCATTATCCAAAGAGTTGATGTTCTTCTTTTTCTCCTCTTTGCAGTCCTTTTAGATTTGTCCATTCTGCCCACAATTCCAACATTTCACCTTGGACTTCTTGCCTAGAGACTTTGATCTCCCTTCAGACTTGGATTTAGACTTTTTGTCCTTCTTCTTGCTTATATCATTTCACCTACCTTGAACAACAAGAGCCTTCTTGTCCATCTCAAAATATTTCCTTCACATTTATTCTGACAATAACAAAGCAATCAAATCTTCCATCTTGAAATGGTTGTTTTACTTCCAATAGCCATCACCAGATGGTCCCACGTGTTAGGCAAGGAACACAAAAAAAGCATACATCAATCCTCGTCATCAATTTTAACACCTGCAGATGCCAAATAAGCAACAATCATATTAAACGAATTCAGATGGTCTGCTACAGATGTGCCTTCCTCCATCTTCAAGGAGTATAACTTCTTCCTCATGAATAACTTATTCACCAAAGACTTCCCCTAATAAATTTCACCAAGTTTTTTCCATAATGAAGATGCATTCTTCTCCTCATGGACCTTTAGGAGAACAGAGTCTTATCAACCCTCTGGATTTTCTATCTACAAGGTCCCAATCTTCTTGCTTCATACCCAATGGTTTTATTCCCATAACAAGAATCCAAAGATCTCTATCCACCAACAAGTCTTCCATTTTGAGTTTCCACAACTCAAAATTGTCACCATTGAACTTTTTAATTTCTATGAGCTTCTTGATGTGCTTGCCATCTCAATCTGTAATCTAGAAAACTAGTTTCCTCTACGAGAATCCCATTGTAGAATTAGCACAAAAAAACCGTCCTACCCACAAGGATAACACAATTGGCCAGGCTTTGATACCACTTGTAAGGAAAGCTTAGTGTAGAAACACCTTCCTAATGCCAATTCTTAGAAGAGATATGCAGATATGTCATTCAATTTCAAGTTAGAGTTCAGTAAGATGCATATTTACAAGTAACAAAATAGAAAATTAAAACAACACACACAAAGAATTGAACACCAGATTTACGTGGGAAAACCCTTATGGGAGAAAAACCCACACACCAAACAAAATCTATTTGTATTACAGTAAATGGTGACTATATACAAAGTTACAGACTATGCTTCCAGATGTTAATTCTCAATATTTGCTTCAACAACATTACATTTCCCTAATCAACCTCGCTTTAGTTCAATTTGAACAACACACAAATTCAATGTTACAGAATGTACAATGTTGATACAAAATTTGTCCTACATTCCAAATCCACCAAGGACCTGTTCAATTCGATTCCCTAAGTAACTATAGTAAATGGTCTAACTATCAACACCCGTCGAGTTGTCGATGAGACTTCATTAAAACTCTCTGATCTTTCAAAGTTATATTGACATCCACACTATTTTTCCATATCAATGAGACAATACATCTTCTCCCATTGATATAAGGATGTCTCTTCGATGAGGATCATACTGCTCCATGTGATCCCCACTTCCATGCCACTACCATAGACCACTGTCTTATTGGCCTATCAAAGAGAATTTAGTTAGAGTCCCACTAATGCATGAAGTCCTATTGAAAATCCCTTTACACTGTGCTCACACTGTTTTGTTGATTCATCGAGGAGACCCTGGAAGAAGTCCTGATAAATTTACAAAGTCCCACTGACAAGAGTCACCCAACCTCTCATCGTTATGTCGAGGAGACAAGACTCAATGTCAATCTAGTACACTCTCATCAAAGTATCGAGGAGACACAAAGAAGACTCCCCATGAAGTGATCAACTATTTCTGACAAAATACATAATACCAAAGCAAGAATTATTGTTGGTCCATTGAGGGGACAAAGAATAAGGTCTCACTGACAAAGGAGAGTTAGCCTGATAAGGAATATTTACTCTATGCTACGAAGGTAAAACACAAACTAGTAAGTTGAGGAATAATTTCCAACAATAGACCAAAAGGAGTTGAAGAAGAAAGAATAAGCTTCCTCAAATACCGACATGGGTTACTATAAATAACCAAATATTCTTCACAAATAGAGAGATTTAGAGATCATGTAGAGAACAATAGAGAGCTTGTTCATAGATAGAGTCCCTTTTCCCAAAAATGAGGGAAGGAGGGTTGTTTGTAAATGCTTCATCAAATAAATTTTTGAGCTAGGCCAATAAGGCACAATGTTCAAGACACCAAAGATGAACATTTGGATTTGAAACCATTTTGAAACACACATGCAAGACACTAGCGCAATTCTCTAATGTCTTGGAATTTTTCTCTCCCAAAATGTTATTTGTTGAGGGACTTAACATAGTTTCTTAATCAAGTCATGAATTGGTCACCTCACAAACAATATTAGCCATACACGTGAAATGGGGCACCAAACCTAGTGTGTAAAATTATAAGTGGAAACAATTTATGACACTACATATCTAAGTCCAAGACACTAAGTGAAAATTAATCACAAGCCTCAAAATTCATGTGAGAGATGACAAAATTCCCAAGCCACTCAATGAAATCCTCAATGGTTCTTGAAGGAGGCCTAAAGTAATTCTTGAAGAGCTTTTTTAGCTTCAAATAGGAGTCTTTAGAAGGGACCCAATAAGAAGAATAATGTAATTTAGGAAAATTGTTTATGACTAAAGGAAAGCTAGGTTCCTTTGAGAGGAAACTTCACTATATAAAATTCTATTAAATTAATTAGATAAAATTCTTAAAAGGAAAAAAATGGTAAAAATATATATTAATAAAAAAATATAAAAAATAATAACTTCATAAATATAAAATAAAAGAAATAAGGAACATGTGGTTAAAATTTGAAGGTCTCTATCAAGTACTTGATTGTCATGCAACATCCTCACATCACACTATCATACAAATTAGATGCACAAAGCAAGTCCCATAATGCATGGTTTGAGCTCTAAAATCCACCTAACCTACAAATACAATAAGATAAGAGAATTGTTTGGGGATGTTTGAGGCTTGCCTCAATCAAACCCTTTTTTTTGTGTTTCCATCTCCACAATAGTCAAGATAGATAAAAATATAAATAGATAGAAAAAAAATATAAATGATTTAATAAGGGATGTGATAAATCCCCAAGATGCTTAGAGATAAAAGACAAAAAGAATGATATTGCCTACAAGGCTTGAGGAAGCCAAAGAGAGAAAAGAAGAGATAAAAGAATGATGTAAAATAGCTTGAGAGAGTTGTATGAGAGTGCTATGTGAAAACTAGACTATTCTAAGAGCCAAGAGAGAGAGAGAGAGAGCCAAGAGAGTTGCTAATAAAAAATTAGATTTAAAAATGAGAAGAGAGAAGAGGAAGAGGTGAACAAGTCATTATGAATCATTTCAATATGTTTCCACTAACCTGAAAGGTTAGAAATGGAGAAATTCTCATAATGAACCTTTGAACAATAAATTATCATGAGACGTTAGTGCTACACACAAAAGTCTACACTAGGCACTAGTACATCTAGACAATTTATGCTAAAAAATGACATAAGAGACAAGAGAAATATATGGCTAATAGAAAAATGAAACAAACAAATAACTATTGAAAAGAAGGCTTGAGAACCTTGAGAGAGAAAAAGATTGATGCAGGGGATGAAATGATCCTATGTAAAACACAAAGGGAATGGATAACAAATTGGGCATAAAACATAGTGTAAAATTGCAAGGGTATGCAATTTACTACACTAAAAATAATAAACATGAATTTCAACAAGAATATTAGAACAAACCTAAAAAATTCCTACAAGAGATAGGGGCTTAGCAACCCAATATGATAGTTTCTTCTCAATTTTAGTTAAAATAGTTTGTCATAGAGTTATTGAAGAAGCCTAAAAAGAAAAAGGAATGCCCAAAAACCTAAATATTTCTCCATGTCCAATCTGTTCTGGCCAAAATAATCAAGCCAAGGGGATTTAGGGAGGAATGAGTATATTTAAATTTGATTCTTTTATCACTAATATATTAGAACTAGAGGCTTTACCAAAATTATATAGGAAACAAAGAGCTTGGTTTGTATTATTCTCCTCTTCCAACAAGGTGAGAAAAGAGACATCAAAAAAAGGGCCATTAACAAGTTGAGCTAAAAAATTAGGTAGAGAAATACCTTTGTCCAACCTCTAAGAAATGGAATGAGCCAACATGTAGGCATAGCCCTTAACAATAAAAAAATATAAAGGGCTAAGGGACAACCTTGGTGAATAGACCTGAAAAGGCCAAAGGTGCTAGATTTTTTACCATTAATAGTGATGCAAGATGAGGCATATTAAAAGAGCATATGAATATGGCTTGAAGGAATCAAGGCCCAAATCCTAAGCCTTGGAGCATGGAAAGAAAAATAGGCCACTCACTGCAACCATTAGCTTTGGTAAAATCAATGTTGATAAACAAGAGTTCTAGGAAAAGGGGTTGTACACCTTGCACAAGAAATAATTATTTAATTATGTACAATAAACATTTATTTTTGGTGCATCTTTAGGAGATGTGTTTAGCCACATTAAATATTTATTTGGGTCCACTTATAAATGAATGTGTAATGTAGGGAAAAGCGATTCCCTAATGTTTAATGTGTAAACCTAGGGTTAATTTCTTCCTTTTCCCAAATTATATTAGAATGGGAGATCAACAAGATAAATATATTGACTATCAACCACAAAGGTGAGCCAATCAGACTTGTATCTCTCTTTCTTAGGGGTTTGGAAATGGATTAGAAATGATTTGAAATGACTAACCTAATTGAACTATATGACCTAATAATGTAAATGCAATATTCCAGAAATGCATAAACGAAAACAATAACTTTTAGGAAAATATAGGAAGTGTCAAATAACGTACACCTATCATAAAAATTTGGATCCTACATGCAAAGGAGGACATAGATGCCTAGGGGTGTATGGGTCCCTAATAGGGAGTCCTAAAACTGATTTAGGGGTCCTCTGGTGTTGGATCTGATCTTTTAATTCCTAGTTGAGAGTTGTTGGAATGTTGTCAAGTAATTCTATAATTGAGTTTTTGTGGCTTGACAAATTTTAGGATTTGAATGCAACAATTGACAATTTTCTTTCAATCCTTCTTCAATCTTCTTCAAATATGAGATCTACACATTCACAAAGAGAAGAGATGTTGGGCCATTTAGGGTCTTTCCTTAGTCAAACCTTGTGTAAGTGTTTCCACTTCCATAATGACAATGTCAATGATAGGAATGATAATTGGGAGGAAGGAATGATGAAACGAAAAAATTCTACAAATCACCACCCTTCAATGAATTCCTTGAAGGACTGATGTCATACACATCACCTCAAGGATTTAGTTCTTGCTTGCTTGAATGCTTTGGCGACCTGCAACAAGTGTTAGCCTTCACAAAACATGAACATGAACACACATAAAATTTGACACGATGTTGGATCTTGAATTACTGCTATAATGCTCTAAAATGTTGCTCTTGAATTGCTCTTGATAATAGTATTTGGTCAGTAGTGTACTTAGTGCTTGTTAGATTTCAAATCATAAATTAACTAGGTATTTATAAATAATTGTGCTAATTTCCCAAGAATCAAATCCCAAAATCCGACACTTGAAATTTGAATTCTAAATGTTAAAATGCTACGAACAACATATTGAAAATTGGTCCCTGACAAGATAGGGGGACCCATATACCCATGGCTGTATGGGTCCTAGCCCTATCTACTAAGACATTTAGTGTTGGGATCATAACATTAATTGTTTGCATTTATTCAATTCTTGCAATCCTTTGAAAAAAGATAAAAATAGGCTTTGGAATGCATAATTTAGGAAATTGGGAGTTTAATTAGATCCAATAATTTAAGGGGAGAAAACATAGTGCGAAATTGTTAAGGGTGACAATTTTTGGCACTACATTAAGCCCCCACTTTAGAGAGAGTATGAACTTACACTCAGACTCACACTAAAGTAGAAAAATATGTCAATAGGGGTTCAAATGTACAAGTTTTGAAGAGTTGGGATGACTAAGGATCAAGGGAGGTGATCAAGCCCCCGAGATGGAAAACCAACGTAAGCACAAAGGAACACAAACATGTATGATATGCAAAAAAAAACCATGCACTTACATGTCAGAAAACACAAAGTATACACAATGAAAAAATAACATATGGATGATGATGAAACAAAACACGATGTAAACACAAAACACAAGGTTAGCACTAAAATATTTGAGTTGGTAAGGAAAAGAGAACTTAGTCTTAAATTATCTCAAATACCAAATGCCATCCATGAAATAAATGTTAATTCCCATGAGTACTGAAGTCATACACATCATTCATGGACACACATGGCTCCATTGGCAAACAAGATGTAATTGTTAGAGTAATAAGTTATTATGCTTAATTAATTACATCATATTGATTAATTAATTAAGTCACTTATTTCTCTTTATTACTTAAGCTAAACTTAGGCACATTAATAATTAATTAATTATTAATTATTAAGTGTGCACACTAGGGTTTCATTTAGGGTTTCTTGATCTCCTTCATAAGGATTGATCACTTTGTAATAATAGATTCTCTTAATGCATTTTTACTGAGAGGTTTTACAGAGCATTGTTTTGGTTCTTCATGTCTTTTGCATGTGACAGGTATTCATTTGCATGTAGGTGATCTTGGATTCTAACATGGTATCAAAGCTCCAGACTTGCAGCTGCCTGTTCATGATATGAAGATATGGCCTTTCAGTGAGATTCAAGTGCAAGGGTTTCCACAGGGATCTTTTCTACAAGATCTTGGGGTAGCCTAAATTTTTGGGTATTTTGGGACAAAATGGACCTCACCATTAAGTCCGCAGCACCCAAAAATCCACATTTTCATATAAAATTTGTCTATTTTGGTGCAAGTTGGTCGAGAAGGAAAAAAAAAATTTGTCTGGGGGGCCGTACGGCCTCCCCAGCACGCAGATCAAGGCGATAAATTCAAAAAACATCAGTTCTTGGAAATAGGGCCGGCGCCTCCAGTTCAACAGGCCTCTGTTGCCGGGTAGCCACCCGCCGGCCGCTCAGCCAAGTGGTGCCGCCCACTTCCTCCACCTCCCTCAAGCCCTCGACCAGCTCTTTGCCGATCGCCGGCGGTCCTATGGAAGACCACAGCCCCGCGTCCAGCCCCGGCAAGTGCATAGAATATTCTGGGAATTTGCAGAATATGTCGGCATTGTACAGGGAATATTCCCACATGCAGAATATACCGACACACCAAATTTTTCTTGCAAGGGGGCAGATTTTTTCCACTGACGGCCAGATGGCCGTCAAATTTACACTTGCAAAATGCTAATGTTAGCATGATGTCAGTGTACGACAGGCCCTCTTGCCCCCTCCTAACCCTAGTTTTCCCTAAAAGAGCAGTTTTTTTCTTTTAGCCATAACTTGGGCATACAGTATCAAAATCGGGCAAACGAGATATCACCGGAAAGCTGGTTCCGAGAACTTTCTAGTAGTATTGTTTATTTTTCATTATTTTACTTTTTTCTTGCATTTATTGCTGTTTGAAGTCAGATGTAATTTTTATGCTTCCGAGCTCATAACTTTTTGCCACGATCTCCATTTTTTGCCTTGTTTGAAGCGTCAGAAAGGTATTGAGGACCTCTAGGTTGCTGTCCATGCAATTTTTCTATATCTGTCCTAGGTTTATCAATTAGTCCAGATTTGGCCTAATGGGTTGTTTGGTGATTACTTGGATGTTTTGGCAATTGGGAGAGTGCATCTTGCATCTTTGCACTTTTTTTTCAATAATACATCATTTAATAATTGCTTGCTGCTTCATAGATTCCAGAGCTGTTCCCGTTTGGAGTTTTCGAGTGTTCCATGGCATTGGGTCTTCTATTGCTTTATCATGATTCCTTGAGTCAATCAGTGACTCTCATCCGGTTTCAGTAGTATACAGAAGAATATTTCCTTGCTTGCCTATATCAAGTTCCAAATGCTTCACGTAGCTCTTCCTGCTTTCGCGCCATGTTACCCCTCACAAGGGCTCTCATTCACTGTTTCTTTTCTCTTATCACTCTTTTCAGATTTGTAAATGGGTAAATTCCCATCAGCCTATTTGTTCGACTCCATATTTGCTTTCATGCATCTTATTCTAGTGTTTTAGTTTCTTCCTAAGTTCATCTTAAGGGGGGGTGTTAGAGTAATAAGTTATTATGCTTAATTAATTACATCACATTGATTAATTAATTAAGTCACTTATTCCTCTTTATTACTTAAGCTAAACTTAGGCACATTAATAATTAATTAATTATTAATTATTAAGTGTGCACACTAGGGTTTCATTTAGGGTTTCTTGATCTCCTTCATAAGGATTGATCACTTTGTAATAATAGATTCTCTTAATGCATTTTTACTGAGAGGTTTTACAAAGAATTTTTTTGGTTCTTCATGTCTTTTGCATGTGACAGGTATTCATTTACATGCAGGTGATCTTGGATTCTAATAGTAATATGCTAGGTGGCCATGTTAAAAAGAGGTGCTCAAGTTCATGACCCAAGGAGCTCCATTATGCTAAATCCATGAACTATTTTGAAAAACCTCACCTCATAGGGTGAATAAAACTCACCTCATGGGGTACAACAAAACTCACCTTAAGGGGTGCATAAAACTCACCTCAACGGGTACAAAAAAACTCACCTTAAGGGGTGCAACAAAACTCACCTTAGGGGGTGCATACATGATAATAGGATAAGGTTAAAAACTCAAGGGGTGTTGTATCAACACCACCACAAGATTTAATAACAAAGGCTCTTTGCTTAACATACGAAAGGTCATACCTTAGGGGATACCGCTCATGAAATCACCACCAAGAAAGGACAAGTTTGGAAAAGAAATTCATGCCTTAGCGAATACTAGGCATAGCATTACCACCAAGGGGAACGTCATATGCCAAGATAGGTTACACTCTTGAAGGATATCAAACCTAATATCACCACCAAAGATACATTCACATAGATCAAGAAGGCCACACTTTGATTGACAAGGTCACACTTCCTAGGAGATGTATGCTATCATCACTAACAAGGGACTATTCTTATGCAAAGAATGACCAGGGGATTATATGGCCTCCCTTAGAATGTTAGTGTACTTTCTACACTAGAATTTTAAGGAGATAAAGAGGGATCCCTTGGTATAATGAATGCACCTAGGATAAGGCTACCTAATCCTTTGTCCCCCAAGTGTAGGGACAAAGGTTATCCAAATGGATTATGATATACTGCTCCTTGTAAAATGAAAGATAATTGCATAAAGCATAGTGTTATACCCTCATGAATGGTAGTGAGCACATTGTTATGACACTACAACTACCACATGAAAAGGTACAAAGAACAATGACTGTTAACAAATTATACATTTAGTTTGATCCCCATAAGGATAAAATTCTCTCAATTTATTCTTTAAGGAAGGAAATTCATCAGTAAGATGTCCAAGTGTTCTATGATACACACAATAATACATGCTTGTACTCTTTCCTTTCTTATCTTTTCATTAAAGAATAGGTGGAAATGTAATTTTTCCAAGTTTGAGAAGTGTGTCTAAGGCTCTTTCAGTCTTAGTTATAGGATGTAAAAAAGGTGATTCATTAAGTTTATACTTCTTGTTTGATGGGGTAACGACTTGTTGTAAAGGTGGAGGATCTTGGTAACCTATCCCTTTAGTATCTGTAGATGGTGTTTGTTCCAAGAGAGAGTGTACTTCATTTTCATTCTTAATATCACATCCTTGTTCCCTAAAAATCCAAAAGACTTGTCCATAAGTTTGTTCCAAATTGTTGGGTGTGTTTGTAACTTTATGCTCATATGATGGAGGGTTGGTTGATGTGATTTCCC